>MUAA02000011.1:1907500-1915513 GCA_014180765.2 Marchantia paleacea | reverse complement strand
CCTAAACCCTAAACCCTAAACCCTAAACCCTAAACCCTAAAACCTAAACCCTAAAACCCTAAACCCTAAACCCTAAACCCTAAACCCTAAACCCTAAACCCTGAACCCTGAACCCCTAAACCCTAAACCCCTAAACCCTAAAACCCTAAACCCTAAACCCTAAACCCTAAACCCTAAACCCTAAACCCTAAACCCCTAAACCCTAAAACCCTAAACCCTAAACCCTAAACCCTAAACCCTAAACCCTAAACCCTAAACCCTAAACCCTAAACCCTAAAACCTAAACCCTAAAACCCCAACCCTAAACCCTAAACCCTAAACCCTAAACCCTAAACCCTAAACCCTAAACCCTAAACCCTAAACCCTAAACCCTAAACCCTAAACCCTAAACCCTAAACCCTAAACCCTAAACCCTAAACCCTAAACCCTAAACCCTAAACCCTAAACCCTAAAACCCTAAACCCTAAACCCTAAACCCTAAACCCTAAACCCTAAACCCTAAACCCTAAACCCTAAACCCTAAACCCTAAACCCTAAACCCTAAACCCTAAACCCTAAACCCTAAACCCTAAACCCTAAACCCTAAACCCTAAACCCTAAACCCTAAACCCTAAACCCTAAACCCTAAACCCTAAACCCTAAACCCTAAACCCTAAACCCCCTAAACCCTAAACCCTAAACCCTAAACCCTAAACCCTAAACCCTAAACCCTAAACCCTAAACCCCAAACCCTAAACCCTAAACCCTAAACCCTAAACCCTAAACCCTAAACCCTAAACCCTAAACCCTAAACCCTAAACCCTAAACCCTAAACCCTAAACCCTAAACCCTAAACCCTAAACCCCTAAACCCTAAACCCTAAACCCTAAACCCTAAACCCTAAACCCTAAACCCTAAACCCTAAACCCTAAACCCTAAACCCTAAACCCTAAAACCCTAAACCCTAAACCCTAAACCCTAAACCCTAAACCCTAAACCCTAAACCCTAAACCCTAAACCCTAAACCCTAAACCCTAAACCCTAAACCCTAAACCCTAAACCCTAAACCCTAAACCCTAAACCCTAAACCCTAAACCCTAAACCCTAAACCCTAAACCCTAAACCCTAAACCCTAAACCCTAAACCCTAAAACCCTAAACCCTAAACCCTAAACCCTAAACCCTAAACCCTAAACCCTAAACCCTAAACCCTAAACCCTAAACCCTAAACCCTAAACCCTAAACCCTAAACCCTAAACCCTAAACCCTAAACCCTAAACCCTAAACCCTAAACCCTAAACCCTAAACCCTAAACCCTAAACCCTAAACCCTAAACCCTAAAACCCTAAACCCTAAACCCTAAACCCTAAACCCTAAACCCTAAACCCTAAACCCTAAACCCTAAACCCTAAACCCTAAACCCTAAACCCTAAACCCTAAACCCTAAACCCTAAACCCTAAACCCTAAACCCTAAACCCTAAACCCTAAACCCTAAACCCTAAACCCTAAACCCTAAACCCTAAACCCTAAACCCTAAACCCTAAACCCTAAACCCTAAACCCTAAACCCTAAACCCTAAACCCTAAACCCTAAACCCTAAACCCTAAACCCTAAAAACCCTAAACCCTAAACCCTAAACCCTAAACCCTAAACCCTAAACCCTAAACCCTAAACCCTAAACCCTAAACCCTAAACCCTAAACCCTAAACCCTAAACCCTAAACCCTAAACCCTAAACCCTAAACCCTAAACCCTAAACCCTAAACCCTAAACCCTAAACCCTAAACCCTAAACCCTAAACCCTAAACCCTAAACCCTAAACCCTAAACCCTAAACCCTAAACCCTAAACCCTAAACCCTAAACCCTAAACCCTAAACCCTAAACCCTAAACCCTAAACCCTAAACCCTAAACCCTAAAAACCCTAAACCCTAAACCCTAAACCCTAAACCCTAAACCCTAAACCCTAAACCCTAAACCCTAAACCCTAAACCCTAAACCCTAAACCCTAAACCCTAAACCCTAAACCCTAAAAACCCTAAACCCTAAACCCATTCCAAGACAAGTAAATTGCTGTCAATGATATAACTTATTCCCTCATCCCATCCATCATTTTGCACATTTCGCAGCACTCCAAAGATCAAAAAAAAGGTTCCAACACTCAAAAATACATCTCCTCAAATCACCTTACCTCATAGAAATAAAACCAACCGTCGGATCATACTCAAAATTATTTCCAGTGTTCAGTATTATATTTTAGGATAATTCAACGGTTCGGATCTTTGCTTCCGTCAATAGAGCATTTTTAATTAATCACACGAAATTACAGCCGCCTTTTATGTTTTGGGCAGTTCCACTGAACCTAATTCGGATTTCAAGCTCCACAATTATTTCAATATGGATATAATGTTGAACCAAACACTAAAATTCATTTTTGGCATCCTTCATATATACGATTTACCTCTATAAGTACACAATAGATTCTGATGATTAAAAATAGCTTTTTCTATACCAAACTTTATCAGTTATAAATTTATTTGACCTTTTCACATTCAAAATGAATTTACCAAATGGCCAAGTGATGAAACCTTCACTTTTTTTTATTTTTCCTTAAAAAAACGCATTATTCGCTTTTAAATACAAATTATATGCCTTGAGGTTTCAGATCCAATCACAAATTTTTTTAATGCTTTCTCCCTTTGTATTGAGCCTGCAAAATATTCCAGAATTATTTTTATATTCTCTAGACAACACATTCTGATTTTTATACACAAAAGAAAATGTTCTGATTTTTATCTTTCAAATTAGGTATCAACATCTTGCCATTTTCAGCCTCATATATTCCTCATATAAACTTGTATATTTTGGATAGAAAAAAATTTATAATTTTTTTTTATTCAGTCTAGATACAATATATGACCTAAAAATAATATAAAAAAAATCCAAAAAATATGCCTAAAAAATCTTAAATATGAATTCGATGTGACAAATGTTTTCAGATGTGTTTTATTACATAGAAAATAATAAAATTATGATTTAAACTGGTTTATAGTGAAATTGTTCTTCTTTCATACGTTTCTCCACATTAGCTAGTTAACGTCAATGGACATTCTTCTAGTCTTTCTCTCTTTCTTACTTCATCGTTTTGAAAAATCAAATCGGACCGTTAGATCCTCTCCAAATTTTTTTCACATATTGGGAACGAATTAAGATGCAACTTCAACGGATCAGATCTTCATTTTCTACAATACCTGGATTTTCAGGAATTTTCTCATTCTGCAGCCGCCTTTAATTTAATGATTATCTTTAACAATGACATAATAGGATCAGAGCTCTCAGAAAACTTCAACTCATGTTATTTGAGTTACTGGAAAGTTTTTGGGATTTTTGGAACTCCACTTGTTGCCAAAAAAAATTCTGAAACTGTATGCAGACTCTGTGATTTTTCCGAATCTCCAATTTCCACGAAACTTGACTGAAATATTTCTAGAGTATTTTTCGAATTTATCCATATCTGACTTTGGGTTTTGAAACCTTTCATATATTTTATTCATATTTTTAACCTTTTCCGGGATGTTAATCGACGAATTAAATACTTTTCAGAATCATAATGACTCCATATTTTTCCAATAAATAATTTTTATTATAAAATATTTTATAAAAATACTAAACTACTTTTTAATATCCGTCCGTAATTTCCACTGATTTTTTTCCATATTTAAAGGCTTATTGATTTTCCCCTCTCCACACGGGTTATATTTTTCAGTGAGAGTACATCCTTTATTCATAACTTTATTTTTTTCAATTTCCGATGCATTCATATTGTCACCTTCAAACACTTTGTGCAAAACTCCTCAAATGACACAAGTAATCACGAAGGAGACATACATCCAACGCGAGTACTATGGGTCAGCAACTCTCCTCCTCAGATTTATTTCAAAATCGCCAGTCAGCACTCAGAATTTTTTATGGATTCAATAAATTGAAATGAGACGGTTCGGTAAAGCCACATGAGGGATATGAACTTAAGATTCTACTCTCTTTGCACCATTATGTACCAGGATCACCGTTGTCTGGATATCGTTTCAATGTTATCGAAACGACATAAAAGAAATATAACAACCTCTGGAGCACTTCCTCAGGTTTCTGCTGGTTTTAAATCACACAGTTTGGACCTGAGACGACGAAGTTCTGGGCCTTCAACTGAACTGTCCGTACCAACTCTAGACCAAGGCCCCAGAAGTTATGCACTTGCCCCTCCGACCATGGTGGATTCTTAGGTCCCGGGTTGACTTTGCGCAGAAAAATTTGTCTCACGATGCAGATGCGAATACAAAATACATACGCATGGGTGCCTCGTCGGGATGTAACTTTCGGACGAAAAATCATTCCGTTTGGAATCCGGACTAGGAAGTTATGGCCATCTGAGTGATCTTGCCCGAACTTGGCGCCAACAGACTTGCGAGTCACGAAGGCGCCGGCTGTTCCCCACCCACGAGACAGCGTCCGAACTTTATGTCTCCGATCTTCGCGAAATTTAATACCTGAGGAGGTCCCGGATAAACTAACGTTCGCCACTTGAAATCACTCCATTTTCTGATGTCTTTCAAAAGTTATACGCTTGCCCCCTCCGGCCCGGGTCAAGTCTTAGGTCCAAATAGAGCGCGCCCTGTAACGTTCGGAAATGACTCTCAGAGGCAAAACAAAATACATCCGCATGAGCGCCTCGTCAGAATCTAACGTTAAGAAAAAAAACCAGTCGATTTCCAGCCCGGAGTAGAAAGTTATGGCCTTCTGAGTGATCTGTCCCCATTTGGCGCTAGGAGACATCCGAGTCACCAAGGCGCCCGCTGGTCCCCACCCAGGAGACAGCGCTCCAACATTTTGACTCCGATCTCCACGAAATTAAATAAGTAGGTAGATCCAGCCGAGACTAACGATACGCACTTGAAATCCCTCCATTTGGACTTGCCATTGAAACGTTATGCTCTTGCCCCCCTCCGACCCTGGTCAAGTCTACGGTCCTGGTATGACCGCGCCTGTAACGTTCGGAAACGACTCTCATAGGGAAAAGAAAATACATATACGTGAGCGCCTTGTCAGGATCTAACGTTGGGAACAAAAACCAGTCGATTTCCAGTCCGGAGTAGAAAGTTATGGGCTTCGGAGTGATCCTCCCACACTGGGCGCTAGGAGACCTCAGAGTCACGAAGGCGCGGCTTGTTGCTCGTCGTCGGAACGGCGTCTCAGTGTTTCCGGTCCGTAATTCACGATTTTAAATATGTGACGAGACGGTGGCGGAGCAAAGAGACATAAAAAAGAACGAGTCCGTTATCTGCTGCGGTTTGGAAGTTATTTTCATTCTGACTTTGATGTTCGAGACACTCGGACCTATGGCGCCGGATCGTCGGAGGCACGGGAACAGCGCTGGATGGATTTGACTCGGATCTCGACAAAATTAAATATGCAAAGAGGCGGCAAAGGAATTAACATCATGGAACAAGAATGAGAGGATTTCATCCGGCGGTTCGGACGATATACTCATTCTTATGTCGGTGTCCCAGACACTCGGATCTCTGGCGCCCCGGTTGGCTCACTCACGAGACAGCGTCGGAACATATTCTCTCCGTCTCGCACGAAATTCAATTCATGAGTACGAATGCACGAGTCTGACACTATGCAGTTGTAATGACTGGATTTGCACAGGTAGTCTAAAAGTTATGGTGTTGCCCCCTCGGTCCTAGGTTCAGTCGTGGGTCCGGGGAGGAGTTGGGTCACTGAAGTTTGTTTAGCAGTGAGGACGGCGGAATAAAATATATCCGAGTGTGCACCTCGTTGAGACAGAGCGGCAGAACCAAAAATCAGGACATTTGGTGTCCGGACGAAGAAGTTATGGCCTTGGGAGTGAAGTCCACCACCTTTAAGTCAAAGGGAAAAAAAAAGTGGGTTGGGGTATAATTTTCGCAGCCCAAGGAGGAGTGCCGGTCAAGCGAGTTCCAGAAGTATATATAAGGGGTATTTGTGCGAGTGAGGTGCGCTTTGCGCCGATTTGCGCCTCTTCTTGCGGGGAGTGATGGCCGCCCCTACGCTAACACTAGGCGCCCGTGCGCCTTACTCCTCCCGAGGGCACACGGTGGGCAGACGGGGACCTAACCGACCGTGCGGCACCTTTGTGCTGCGCTGCGCAGACGTCCCCCCACGGGCGCAAGTTGCTTGCCCACGGCGCAATCCCGGCGCGATTCACGAGGGTCCACCCACGTGTCTCGGAAGTCTCGGGGGCGACCTCGAGACGTCAACGCGACGTGGTTGACCGTCTTTGGTGCCCAAGGTGGGCGGAAGCGGAGGTACTGGCTGCGAAATGCGTCGGGCGCAAAACCAGCCCGGCGCAAGTCGGGTGACTCGATGACGTGTCTCCATGTCTCGATCCGCGATTCTTTTACTTAGTCGCGGGAGGCGGCAAAAAAAACGGGTTGGGGTATAATTTTCGCGGCCCAAGGAGGAGGGCGGGTCAAGCGAGTCCCATAAGTATATATGAGGGGGTAGTGATGCCCTCTCGGAGTGCCACACGAATCAACCGACGTCAAACATCTGGTGAGAACCCACGGTAAGGGGGTCTACGGGCCCACAAATTTGTTGGGGAACCGCCCAATAACGATGGTGCGGCGAACGTTGAGTGGTAGTACCCGGCCCGGCGCAAAGTCGCGGTGCAAACCCAAGGGGAACCTCTGCGGTGCGGGAGCTTGGCGCTAGTGGCGCATCCATCGTTCTCGACCCGTGCCAAAGGATCGGTGATCCACCAACCCTTCCAGTGGTGAGGGGGGAGTGCCGCGGGACGCGTCGAAGGTTCTCAACGGGTTCGGGGTGGGCGGGTGACCGCTCGCCCTCGATCTGAAGGGGGCTTGTGTCCATACACGAATCTTTGCATAGACCGAGACGCATACGTTGTGTGTTTCGGGACTCCCACGGTGGTTTGTAATCGGCGCGAGCCGTGTCTCGGGATCGCCGTGCGGGTCCCACGACGGCGCCATGGGGGCACACGTGGTGGCATCCTTACGGTTCGGCGCCCCGAGGTGCTTTGGGTCAGCGGGTTGCCATGGCATGTTCCCTCGTGACTTCGAGTGATCATTGGATCGGAAGGCCCCGAAAGGGGCGTTCGAGTAGGCGAGAACGTGAGAACGTGGAAGCGCTCAGCCCCAACCAAGGGTTGTCGACTTGAGGTGAGAGGCATCTTTGTACACCCCACTCTATGACGATGGGGGCGTTCGGGGCGAGTCCGATCTTCGGTCGGCTTTTCCCGGGCGCTTCCGCCGGAAGGCGGCGACCCGGCGAGCCCCTTTACGGGACCAGGTGAACATCCCGCGAGCCGGTTCTGCATTGTCAAACCGTCGCGAATTCACCGGAGGTCCTCGGCTCGTCGGATCGCCGTCTTCCCGCGGGAGGTGTCCGTCGGAACGTCGGGGTCGGTCGTCCGGATGGATTCCGTGTCTCCTTTTCGAGGGAGACTTATCGGAGCTGTCCGGGACGACCGGCGCCCGCCCGCCGGTGTGCTCGTCCCTGACCGAGAGTGGCGCCGCTAAGAAGGCCTGCCCGGCTGTTGCGCTTCCGCAAGTATCGCTAGTATCTCCGAAAGGTCGTCCCTCCCCACGAGATCTGTAAACTTCGGGAGGCGTCGTTGCGGTGGACTCGTTGGGGGTTCATGGCGGCGGTGGCGTGCCGAGCAGCCCAGCGGGCGTGTTCTGAACCGAATCACCCCTAAGCGCCTGGTGTAAGCCGTGGTCGAACGGGTGGCGTGCCTGCCGCCGCTTTTGTTTGGAAACCCTACGTAATGATGCGGGAGGGATGGAGGAGCGTTCCGTCGGTCCAGGCAAGCCGATCGGGCGTGGTTCGCGGACGTTGGACGGCCCGGCGCAAAGTGTTGTGCATGCCGAAGTTGTCCAAAGTCGCCGTCGTCTCAGGCGGCGGCGCAACGGCTTGTTCATGGACGTTCGCGAACCTGAACCCAAGTTCGGGAGAGAAGCGCAAGCTTTTTCATTCTC